>JBBDGP010000189.1:6562500-6572500 GCA_037952835.1 Lithobates septentrionalis
AGACCCTCCTCTCTTCTTGTCTATACCAGATGATCTTACAAGCCAAGTGTTATAGACGAGAAGAGAGGAGGGTCCGCCGGGGAACAACGTGATGACACGAGAAACTGAGAGAGAACTTACTACTACAGAAGCTCCCTGCGCTAATCTTCATGCTGTCTAATCTCGATCTACCCGTCAGACGCCATATTGCGGCTGTTGACGGGTAGATCGCCGCGCACCGCAGATGCGGATAAAAGTGAAACAGGCCACACTGAGCCATCGGCCCACTGGGAATCTCCCGGTAGTCCCGATGGCCAGTCCATCCCTGGCTGCTGCCATAACATCGATTTTCCTCTTCCAAGTTCGGACGTATAACGACGGTGGTCGGTTCAGAAGTGAATTCTGTTATGTGAAAAGTGTTCTGTGATTTCCTTAAAGGTTTTTTCAAGGAACCTTATTGAGCAAACAACATCATGAAGTCAAAAAGATCACGCCAACCACAAGTGGTCTAAACTGCATTTAAAAGCAGTGATGTAAAAAATAATGCCATCACGAGCTTTGAACATCTCACGGAGCTCTGTTCAATCCATCATTTATAAATAGAAAGAGTATGGCACAACTGCAAACATTCCAAGACATGACCGTCCACCTAAACTGTCAGGCCGGACAAGTAGAGCATTCGTCATAGAAGCAGCTAATCGGCCCATGTTCAATGATATGTAAAGGTAAGTCTTCCTGATGTTTTAATAACCTCAAATGTACATTCAAATCTCCTCTGTGCACTTTCTTTTGGCACAGAGCTGCCCCAATCCTTCTCTTCAGGGTTTGTGGCTCATAGCGCCTGCATACGATTCAGTAAGAGTGCAGTCTTATAGAACCTATTTCCATGGTGGCACTTATGCACTTAATTTTATTGCCAACAGTTAGAGTCAATGGCTGCGCTCCTATTAATATATATAATCAGTAACCCATACCAAGAAACAATCACCGTCTCCTTTAAAAGCGATATCTGTCACAAAATGTAAGAGCCACTGACAACTTTACGGTGCGCACCATAAGTGCCCCCTATCAATGTCCATTAGTGCTTCATGACTGTACATCCTCTCATTGAAAACTATTGCCACCTATCAGTCCACACTTGTGCCACACTTGTGCCACACTTGTGCCACACTTGTGCCACCGATCATTGCCACCTCATCACTGCTCAACAGTGATGCCCCATCATAGCCCATAACAGCTAACTTATCATTGCATAATATCAGTGCTGCCCCATAATCATTGTGTAAAAGCCATTTTTTTTTATAAAAATGAACAATATGCACCACATAGTATCTTATTCTTAAAAAATTAATTTATAAAAAGGTCACCGTATCGAATGCAAAGTGAACGTATATTAAAACTTATAAGTTTATTATATATTCATTTAACCTTTTGCCGCACGCCCATGTAGTTCGGGACTGCGGTCCAGAATGTACGCTCTTGCACGCCTGTGGCCTGTGCCGTGTTGCTAGGACATGGCGCAACCCCTATCTGTATAAAGAGCCGCGCACGCAGCTCTTTAAAGATGTGATCGTCTGTGTCCAATCACAGATGGTCACATGTACAAAAGGAAGTGTTTATATAATATATTTAATATATTTAATGGAATTAATTAACTATTTTTAATAAATTGTGCATGTTATAACTGTTAACAAAATTATTATGATAAAAGTAATTAATTTACTCTATTTTATTTTCAGATTACATAAAAATGCCAAAGTGCATTTTTAATTCCTGCCCAAATCGGACGGGCTTTAAATCTACATATCCTGACATAAAACTCCACATCTTTCCCAAAAATTTGGATATGATCAAACAATGGATTGCCTCATCTTGTTTGAGAGATGAAGACCTTATATTTTTGTCAGAAGAAATTTTAAAAGATAAAAACGGAGATCGTTTTAGAATGTGCTCTGTCCATTTTTCTGAAGAGTCATATGACAAGAAAGAAAAAACAAAAGTTTTGAAACACGATGCTGTTCCGTCATATCTTCCCGATGACAGATCAATTTTGTTTAAAAAAAAAAGGAAAACTCCCTGTTGCAGCCAATGTAATCAATCAATTTTGGAAAACCAAACTAGTAAATGTGATGTGGCTACCCAAACAATGGAAGAAGATTTTACTTCTTTTATTTCCGAGAAATCATATCGATGTATTGCCAGTTATCGTGACATTTGTCAAGATCATGATTACTCAGTGTTTTGTCCTATACTAGACACTGATTTATTAAAATCTACTCCCGTAAAAATTAATACTAAACATGGAATGGCAGAATTGGAAATGACCCCAATAAAGTCTGCAGTTACACAGTCAGATGGTGACTTTACTGAAAGCTCGACTAGTGCTACACATATTTTTTTATCCGCTGAACAAAGTGTTGGTCCACAGCCAATTTCTCATGTCTCTAAAACACTTAGTTTGGAATCAGCAGATAACACTATTATTTCTGTAATTGATGTTCCAAATTTGGAAGATGATCCCATTGAGAGTATGGATACTAATGATCAAATGAATAGCTCATTAGATCAAAATACCACCCTCGATGAAAACTATGCACCAGATTTTTCAGAACTGTCTCAAAGCGATATTTCTAGGGATGAAAGTAGATTAAACGCTGATATTATGACACCTCCCAATGAATTTTAATGTGTTGAGGAAAGAAAATTCATTGTTTTTGAATCTAGTCTGGATAAATTATTTGAGCAGATACGTTGCCCCAACGATCAATGTTTCGAAAGAATAATTAATTTAGAAAAAGTAATGGTTGGCAGCTTACTCAAAGTTTATGCCACATGCAAAGAAAACCACAAAATTCTTCTTTGGGAAAGTCAACCAAAAATTGCTAATTTTGCGGCTGGCAATGTAATTCTTGCGTCGGCCATTACTTGCAGTGGAGCATCATTCACCACTGTAAAGGAAATGATGGATTTATGCAATATACCGATTTTTTCAAAGGCAACATATCACAAATATTTGTCAAGATTCATCTATAGTGGAATTGATCATACCTGGGTTGACGAAAAAAATAAAATAAAAACTAATTTGCAACAGGATTCGGTTTTTTTAGTTGGCGATGGGCAATGTGATAGCCCAGGCTTTTCAGCGAAATACTGCACATATACCATGATGGAACTGGAGTCTGAAATTATAATTGATTTTGAAACAGTGCAGGTGACTCAAACCACCTCGTCCGTTGCCATGGAAAAAATGGCATTTCAAAATTGTCTGGAACGCATTATAGAAGATAATTATGATGTGCAAGTTCTTGGTACGGATCGCCATGTGGGCATAAAGAAAAAAATGCGAGAAGAATATAGCCACATTTCCCATCAGTACGACCTGTGGCACTATGTGAAATCTTTTAAAAAAAAATTAGTAGAGGCCAGCAAGAAAGCTAATTGTAAAGAGTTGCAATTTTGGCTATCGGCAGTAATAAACCATTTTTACTGGTGCAGTAGGCACTGTAAGGGAGATACAGAATTATTTTGGAGCACATGGACATCCCTACTGTACCATGTTCGCAACATACATGAGTGGGAGGAGGCTGGTGAAACAAAGTACTGTAAGCATACACCGATAAGTGACTCTGATGTCCATGTGGAATGGTTAATCAAACCCAGTGCAGCATTCAAAGCACTTGAGGAATTAGTACTGTCCACACAATTGAAAAACGATGTCCCTCATTTGGTGCTGTACTGCCGTACTGGTGCTATCGAAACTTTTCATTTCAGTTTTCTTAAATATCGAAGCAAACGGTTACATTACCGGATGAACTCAATGGAGGCACGAACAAAGTTGGCCATTCTGTCACACAACAATAATGTTGGTCGGTCACAAGCCATTGTCCGTAGACCGACAAAGAAAAGTGAAGAGCTTGGCACAAAGAGAACCTCTTTAGAGCACCCCCGCTCGAGGAAGAAATGGATAGTGCGTAAAATATACGACCCTGTATGCCATGATCATTTTACAAAACTAATAAAGACAATTGTTCTGGTTGCTGCTGGAAAAATAACACCGACATGGAAATCTAAAGAGGAGCTTATGCCTGTAAATATAGCATCTTCAGAAAGACCGGAAAAAAAAGATGCTGTGTCCATGCATAAGTCAAGATTTCCCTTGCATAGGGAGGAAGATTAGATGGCATGAACCCATCTGTTAAAAAATAAACATAATTTTTTTACTTATATACTTCATCAAAAATAATTTATAAAAATATTTAAGTTAATAATATATTTTTTTTTATTTCTAGATATTCCTACATTATTACAGTATCTTATTTTTTTCCGGTTAGTATTAGATTAATATAAAATGTATATTTTATGTACTGAAAGTTATAATCTATCCAACATATATGAATAATTTATCTGTCATTTTAGGTTTGAATTTAGGAACAATTTTTGTTGAAATAATGGTCTATTTTTAAAAATTAAAATTTTTTAGCCAATATAAATTAATTTCAATAACTTTCTTTTAAGGCTCTAAATAAGAAAAATGGTAATTTAATCCAAGAAAATGTATTTTCTTTTTGTAACTAAGATATATAGGTGAAAAATTATTCATTTAATTTTTTTTTTCTTCAAAGACTCATTTACATAGTTTAACAATTAATTATTGTCATATCATAATAAATTAATTATTAATATTAAAATAAAATGTAATTAAAAAAAAAAAAAAAAAATATATATATATATATATATATATATATATATATATATATATATATATATATATATATATATATATATATATATATATACATATATATATGATTTTAAAATATTCAGTTTGTTTAAAAACTTGTCAAATAAAATTACTAATACTATAAAAAAAACACATAAATTAATATTTAATTTTTTTTATTAAAGCACTTGTCAAATAACATTGCACAGATATATAATACAAAATAATAATTTTGGTTATTTTTACAAATGAAGTGAAGAAGTTTTTTTATTCTAAAATTCCAATGCCATGTCTCCAGCGTCATAATCATTTGAATATTTAAATCCAACGTATTCACCATCTGGGTCTGGAAAAGCTGTTCTAACTGCATGAACTGCACAAGAAGGTATGGGCCTTCGATTCCCTTTGCCTAGATAGCCATGTATCCATGCAGTAAAAGACTTGTATGCGGTTTTACGTAAGTTTCTGTAAAATATAATATTAGTTTTGTGCAACATTAGTATTAAAAAAAAATAAAGTATTTTATTTTTTGGGTAGCGAGACAAAAAAAATCATGACATTTAAAAATCCAAAAATTAATTAAAGTGTATTTTTCATTTACCGAAAAAGTTAAAAAGTCAGTAGCTAATAATACAGCAGCTGCTAACTTTTAATAATCTGACACTTACCTGTCCCAGGGTCCAGCGATGTGGAGGGATTGAAGACCGGCTCCGCATCCCCTCCGCTCGGTGGCACCGGCATATTAACTTTGGGCGCTGGGCTGTGGCTTCACAGACGGGAACCCACTGCACACGCGTGAACCGCGCCACGCACCATGACTGGAAGGGAAATCATCTAGGACCTGTCACATGTCAAAGATGATTGACTAGAGGGAGGGGAGAGAGCTGATCTCCCTTCCAGCCCTGAGGGAATGTGATGTTAGGAGCCCAGGCACTGAAGGAGTCAGACTACGAGAGACCCCATAAGAAAAGGCATTTCGAGCTGACCCAAAAAAATGGTCTATAAATGTTTATTCATTATTGTTTTTTTATAAAGACATAATATATTTTTTTTTGGGGTGTGGAAGGGCGCTTCGGTCTACTTTAAAAAAATAATCTTACAGTTCCTAAATCATAAGAAATATGTATGTATGTATATAACAATAATTGATGAAAATGTAAATAAAAGAATATACCTATTATCATCTGTATTGGGTTCATGTGAAGTTCCTTGGTGTATAATCGTCAATATAATTGTAGTATTGAGTCTGTCAGCAACCATATTTTTAAAAATGTTTGAATCAATTATACACAATGAACCTTCATCAATATTTTCCGTAACATTGGATATTTCATGGCAGCAAATTGACTCTCTGGCCGTAGGCATTGCAAGACAATTTCCACATTCACACCAATCATTTTTTCCTATTCTTGTTTGCAGTCTACGCTCTTCGGCTGTTTCTGAGTTTGAACGCAATGAAACTTGTGAAGGTGGATTGAATGGAAAACTTGGGTCCTCTTCAACTGTCGGATACTTGGACCACATTTTAGCTAAAAGATTTTTTCTCTACATAAAGTGAAAAAACATTGTTAATAAATTTGTAGTACAATTTTGAAGTTTATAGTCAGTCTTGTTTTTGATTAAAATTTACCCTTTCCTCTGCAGATCTTATGCTTGTTGCCTAATCAATGACATTATTTTATGATACATTTTTTTAGATTTAAAATATAAAATAAACATGTATCTTAGTGTAGATCAATATATATATATAGATATATATATATATCTATATATATATATCTATATATATATATAGATATATATATATATATATATATATAGATATATAGATATCTATATATATATACATATATACACACATTTAATAATTAGCTACCTATCCAAAAAAAATTGGTTTACATATCAAAATTCTCTCTCTCTCTCTCTCTCTCTCTCTCTCTCTCTCTCTCTCTCTCTCTCTCTCTCTCTCTCTATATGTATATATATATATATATATATATATATATATATATATATATATATATATACAAAAATGATCTCTATCTATATATGGAAATATACATATAACAAATATATCTATATATCTATATACAAACACACACACATATATATATAAGATAGATAGATAGATAGATAGATAGATAGATAGATAGATAGATAGATAGATAGATAGATAGATAGATAGATAGATAGATAGATCAATATATATTTATATATGTATATATATATATATATATATATATATATATATATATATATATATATATATATATATATATATATATATATATATATATATATATATATATATATATATATAGATAGATATATATATATATAGATAGATATAGATATATATATATATATAGATATATATATATATATATACATATGTATATATATATATATATATATATGTATATATATATATATAAATCTCTCTCTCTCTCTCTATATATATATATATAGAGAGAGAGAGAAATAGAGAGAGAGAGAGAGAGATTTATATATATATATCAATATATAGATATATATTTAAATATATATATCTGTCTCTATATATATATATATATATATATTGAAATATACATATATCTGTCTCTATATAAATATATAGAGAAATATATATATATATATATATATATATATATATATATATATATATATATATATATATATATATATATATATATCTATATCTATAGATATAGATATATATATATATATATATATATATATATATATATATATATATATAGATAGATATTTATGGTCGGAGCCCTATGTCCGATATGGACATAGATAACATTTGTAGTTAACATAAAACTTACCATCGGAAATAGACCTGGAAGTGTGGACTTACCATATGAAATGGACCTGAAAGTGTGCCTTGGTCTAATGGCCGGTATGCCAAAATAAGGGGGCATACCCTGGTTTTAAGAAATGATTATTCTGTAGAGAGAAATGAAATAATGAAATGAATGCCTTGAAATGGGGATGGGAGGGTGGGTATCGCGCACAGGAAACCGACAAGCACCACAGGTGAGCGGGCTGCTTAAATACCCCCCGGGCTCCTCCCATAAATTCAGGCCACCATACTGGCCTTCCTACTTATGGTCGGAGCCCTATGTCCGATATGGACATAGATAACATTTGTAGTTAACATAAAACTTACCATCGGAAATAGACCTGGAAGTGTGGACTTACCATATGAAATGGACCTGAAAGTGTGCCTTGGTCTAATGGCCGGTATGCCAAAATAAGGGGGCAAAAACATTCAGGTAGGGGTATAATATTTTTGGTTTTCAGGTATTCATTGAGCCAGTTTGGAGAATGCCTGTGCCATCTCTACTTGAGGATTGGGTATATACCGGGCGAAGCAGGCTGATTTCCACCTGCCTAGTCTTTTGATGACGTGGTCTGGAACCCCATGGCGGGATGCTGCGGAGGCTGCTCCGATGCGAAAGGAGTGTCCGGAGTACTGACTGGGGTTAAGGTGAAGATTGCGGAGAAGTATCCTTATGTGTTTTACAAACTGACATGCGTTTAAGGGTTTAACTGGGAATGGTAGAAGAGGACTGGTGTCCGGTTGTTCAGGCAGGAGTGAGAGGAGACGGTTAAGTACGGTGACTGGACACCAGCTGTTATTGGTTCTGTAGAGGTGAATGTCCACTCCAAAGCCTGTTTGCTGGGTTTTAGAAACCTCGAGGTGCAGGATGAAATGGTCTTGGTGGCGAAGCAAGTGCCGTCTGCATAATACTAGGTCTGTGGGGTTGTTATAGGTGAATTCGCCAGGTCGCAAGAACCCATAGTAAGCCAACTATATGGCTGCTTGTAATACCGTGCTGGGCAGCAGACCGAATGGCGAAGTAGCCAGAATAGTCGACATATCCCTGAAGATGGGCCCCGTAATGGGTAAGCGCTTAGTGCTGATCTCTGGTTGTTGTTTCTGGATGCCCCTTAGGATGGCTCGTATAGCGTGTGATGAGAACAGTAAAGATTTTGTGGGGTCTTCCGGGGTCACGAAATGTTGTATGCCGGCTAGGTATAGCCGAATGGTATTGTACGATAAGGCCAGCTGAGTGTGGCAGTATGAAATGAAGGCCAGTACCTGTTTGACATCTATTGGTCCTTTACGGCAGGATGTGAGAAATTGTGTTATGAGAGAGTGAGTGATTGATGAGCTGCGTTGCTCCTTGTAAATGTTGAACTAGTCCAGGGTCAGTTGTGACCAGGCAGGGATAGGGGCCGACACTGGATTGGCTCCGGGAATCTGTCTGAAAAGGAGGTGTAGTTAAAATGTGACAGTACGTCAGCAGCTAAATTGTATCTGCCTGGAATAATGCACAGTGTATGTTAAACTGATGCTGTAAGGACAGTTGTACCAATCTGCGCAGGAAGGACATGACTGCTAGGGACTTGGACCTGCCTTTGTCGATGATGTCTGCCGTGGCCTGATTGTCGGTGGTGAAGATTACTGTTTGCCCTGTCCAATGGTGACCCCAGAGTTGTGCCGCTGCCACTATGGGATAGAGTTCGAAGAGGGAAGATGTTTGAATAAAGCCGGGTATCAACAGTATCTGTTGAGGCCAGGGTCCTGAAAACCAAATGATGGCCAAAAATTGCCGCGAAACCTGTGGTGGCTGGAGCATCTGTCACCACCTGGGGTGACAGGGCTGAAACCATGGGTATAATTAGGGATATACCATTCCAGGACGGGAATTCGTCCCACATAGATAGGTCCGCTATTGCTGCGGAGTCTAGATTTAAGATCTGATCGGGGTCTTGTGTTTCTGGCAGGAATCTCAGCAGGCGTGGCACGAAGGTGCGGCCTTGTGGAATAATTCGCATGGCGAAATTCAGCATTCCCAGGAGAGATTGCAACTGCTTCTTGGTACACCCCTTGGTGTGGGTGAATTTGTGAAGGACCGCCTTAATGCGGGTTAGTTTGTCGAGGGGGAGACTGGCTTGCATAGCGCAGGTGTCTAAGCTGACCCCGAGAAAGGTGATGTTATGTGTTGGGCCTTCTACTTTGTGCTCGGCGATGGGAACATTGAGTTTTCCGAATATCGCTCTGAGTTTGTCGAGGTCTCCTGGGGGCTTGCTGGGAGGTTCTATTAGTAGGAAGTCGTCCAGGTAATGGATGACTTCTTGTCACTGAGCCTTGTGTAACAGTATCCAAGCAAGAGACTGAGCGAATGTGTCGAAGAGCCAAGGGCTACTCTTCGAACCGAACGTCAGTTTTGTGGCCTAAATAATATGCCTCCTTCCACTTGATGCCATGCCAGCACCAAAGGGATA